>CM055124.1:312187103-312227103 GCA_029206835.1 Rana muscosa | reverse complement strand
CCGGTGATGGATCTGCGGTAGATTTCACCCACCCGGCGTGCCGTCACTCTTCACTTCTCTGTCGGCTCTATGACATCCCCACACCCCCGCCTTCACGCGACTCCCCTGACTTTTTTTTTCTCTTTTTTATTTGATGGTGTCACTAATTGAATTAATGTATTATACATAACGGCAACCGTATCAGTGTGATAGAATCTGTCCACTCAAAATGTTTCATCAACCTTTGTGTTCCAGTCTTGGGTAGACGGCAGCAGGTGACAGAAGTGGACAATCTGCTGCCGCTATCCAAGAGTCGAAGTACAAAAGTCATTCTATTTACATCATATTCCAGTGAGGGAATTCAATGATTATATCTGTATGATCAATCACTTATTGAGTCAGAGAGCGTGCGGGCTCTGGTTAGGCCTCATGCACACTGGGAGTTTTAGCTTCACCATAACACACCCTCGCATGGCTTGGTCTATACCCAACCGGGCCAACGAACTCCTACATGGCTCGATCTACACCCGATCACCCCAACACGGCCCTGCATGACATGAGCTATACCCGATCACCGTACCACACCCCACATGGCTTGATCTATATCTAATCACCCCAACACAGCTTTGCATGATGTGAGCTATACCCGATCACCCCAACAAACCCAAACATTGCTCGATCTATACCTGATCTCCCCAACAAAGCCCTACAAAGCTTGATCTATACCCGATTGCCCCAACAAACCCCTACATGGCTTGAGCTATACCCGATCACCCCAACAAACCCCTACATGGCTTGAGCTATACCCGATCACCCCAACAAACCCCTACATGGCTTGAGCTATACCCGATCACCCCAACAAACCCCTACATGGCTTGAGCTATACCCGATCACCCCAACAAACCCCTACATGGCTTGATCTATACCCGATTGCCCCAACAAACCCCTGCATGGCTTGAGCTATACCCGATCAATGCCAACAAACCCCTACATGGCTCGATCTATACCTGATCTCCCCAACAAACCTCTACATGGCTTGAGCTGTACCTGATCACCCCAACATAGCTTGATCTTTACCCGATTGCCCCAACAAACCCCTACATGGCTTGATCTATACCCGATCGCCCCAACAAACCCCTACATGACAATCTATTCCTGACCGCTCGAACAGATCCCTACATGGCTTGATCATTACCTGATCACCCTAACAAATCATGAGAGCATTTATTGAATGAATTGGACTGATGATAGGCACCCTTAGATCTCATCAATGGAATGTTTCAAATTGACACATAAAGATGAAGATGGACAGTATCACATAGAACATTTCTGTGCACTGGTGGAGGTAAGAATCTGAAAGCCAACAACAGAGTCCTTTAAAGTCTTGATAGCTTTTAGTTGGGACAAGGCCAGGAGACTGCAAGCCATATTTTTGGAAATCTGACTTCTGTTAAGAAAAAAGGGGGCCCATTGTACCGGATTTACTCCATTTTAATACAAGACAAGCGTCTGTACAAATGTGCAAGACTGAAGGGAAGGCTGGAGGTCAGATTTATGGGCACCAGTAAAAACGGTTTCTTTGGAAGAAACTAAAAGGGGCTTTGTTTTTTTATATTGTTACACACACTCAGGTGTTGGGGGACAGACAGGGCTATTGGCATAAAGTAAAGCAGATCTCAGATACCTCCGACTCCCAAGACACAGAGTATGCTTTCTTTGTTAGAGAAAAAGTGAAGTATGGAGAGATAAGCTTGTAAGCCTTACCGTGGTGAGGAGAACCCCAATAGGAACTCTCAAATATGGGGGACTGTGATGGGGACCCGGATGTAAAAAGAGGGGGCTCCAATAAGGACCCAGCAGTAAGGCAAAAGGGAATCAGATGGGGTCTCGGATATAAGGAGTGACTCTGGAAAGGAAACCCTAAAGTAAGGGGGGGGGCTCGGAATGGAGACCCTAATATAAGGATGGGGGGGAACTGATGGGGTCCCTGATTTAAGGGATGACCCTGATGTGGGGAAGGGGGATTGATAGAGACCCTGAAGGGGAGAACTTTATAGGATCCCGGATGTATGGGGGGAGGCTCTGAAGTAAGGGGGGACCCTGGAGGAGACCCATGAATGGGGGGGGCACTGATGGGGTCCCTGATGTGGGGAAGGGGGACGAATAGAGACCCTGGAGGGGAGAACTTTATAGGATCCATGATGTAAGGGGGGACCCTGGAGTAAGGGGGGGACCCTGGAGTAAGGGGGGGACACTGGTAGGGTCCCTGATGTAAGGGAGAACCCCGATACCCTGATGGGGGCCCTGAAGTGGTGAAGGGGGACTGATAAAGACCCTGAAGTAAGGGTAGAACTTTATAGGATCCCTGATGTAAAGGGGGGACGGGACACTGGAGGGGACCCAGAAGTAAAGGGGGGACACTAGAGGGGACCTTAAAGGGGGGCTGAATTGAAGGGGGGAAACCACTGATGAGTGCCCTGATATAAGGGGTGGGGGACTCAGGCGGGGACCGTGAAGTAAGCGGGGACCCTAATGGACATCCTGGTGTAAGGGGTATTCTAATGGGCACTGTGATGCAAGGGGGGGCTCTGATGTAAGGGGGAACCCCTTCATTTATAAAAACTTTTTTTTTTAACCTAAAAATATTTGTTAAATATATTATGTGTCCCTCATACTGCAATGATTGGAGCCCCCCCCCCCATGTCTGGAGGTGAGAAGTACTATAAAGCAGTCCAATAATGAGGAGAATTCGTCAGATTCTGATGCATTCTGGGGATTAGCAAGGTAATAAAACTTTGCCCGTTAGGCGTATTTCCCCGTTACTCTCCTCCCTGCCGGGACGGTTACATTTAGATGCAATTATTGGTTCTGTGTGGAGTACAAGCAAATAATATGGAAAAGATTTCCTCTGCGCTTTGACTAAAAGTGAATCTGACAAGATGCTTTTGGGAATAGGAATTACCATTGGACCTTAATAAAACCATCCTGACAGGCCGGTCGTCATGGCAACTGTGCGCCAATCTCTGCCTCCTCGGCCTAAGTGAACAAAGGCGTGCTTTACTAGGAGGCTTCATTTTATTACATCCGCCAAACATTTAGCACAACGGCAGATAAACGAGACGCCGCCGCCCCATCAGGAAAGATTCCTTTTGTGCGAGAACTAAAGATAAAACAATAAAAAGCTTAACATGTAACACCTGTAAGTAACAAAGTAACATTGCTGATAGGATAATGATATCCAAAGACTGTAAAGGGAAAGTCGCCTTTTGCATATTATAATATACACTCACCGGCCACTATATTAGGTACACCTGTTCAAATGCTTGGTAACACAAACTGCTAATCAGCCAATCACATGGCAGCAACTCGCTGCAGATTGCAATAATATAAAAAAAAAAAAAAAAAAATTAAATTAAAAATTGGCAAGTCCTTTAATAAAAAAAAAAAAAAAAAAATTAAATTAAAAATTGGCAAGTCCTTTAATAAAAAAAAAAAAAAAAAAAAAAAAAAGAAGAAGAAGAAGAAAGAAAGACCCATGATGTACATCCATGGTTAATCAGGATGTCCAGTGATGTACAGTGCCTTGAAAAAGTATTCATACCCCTTAAAATTTCCCACATTTTGTCATGTTACAACCAAAAACGTAAACGTATTTTATTGGGATTTTATGTGATAGACCAACACAAAGTGGCACCTAATTGTGAAGTGGAAAGAAAAACTATACAAATAAATATGTGAAAAGTGTGTGTGTGGGGGGGGGGGGGGGGGCATTTGTATGGCGCCCCCCGGAGTCAATACTTTGTAGAACCCCTTTTCTCTGCAATTACAGCTGCAAGTTTTTTGGGGGATGTCTCTACCAGCTTTGCACATCTAGAGGGACATTTTTGCATTTTTTTCTTATTTTCCTTTTTTTTTTTTATCACCTTTATTCCCATTACAAGGAATGCAAACATCCCTTTTATTAGAAAGAAGCATGACAGGTCCTCTTTATTGAGAGACCTGGGGTCAAAGAGACCCCTCATTTACCTTTAAAAGCAAAATAAAAAAATTGACAAAAATATGATATTATTATTAATAGTATTATATATATATATATGAATTTTTTTGGGCCCGAGAACCGGAAGTGACGTCAGAGGTCGCTCTGGTCCTTCAAGGGCATAGAGACGAGTGAGAACCATCTTGCCCTTACTCAACTTCCTGCCCAGCAAACGGCCGCATCAGATCGATTCCGGGATTTACCAACGGCTCTGGTAAGCCCGTAAATGACTGGGGGGGGGGGGGGGTCACCTTTCCCGCTTTCTCTAAAACAGATCTTGTGGTAAATGCACCCGCGGTAACGCTTTTATATGATGCGGAATCAGTCATAGTAACAAAAACAATATGGGGTCTATGGCAGCTAAGCTGCTGCCATAACCCCAGTATTTCAGTATTTAACGTCAAAGTAATGACATATTTTTACTATGTGCCGATCAGCAAGTGGTTAAAGCGATATTAAAACACCAGAGAAAACATTGTTTATATTGCAGCTTACCAATCGTAAGATGTGACGGCTGCATTTGTTTTATTTTTATGCTTTTTTTCTCCTATTTTTATTTGGTGATCCAGCCAGTAAGTCTGTTTATCAACAGAACAAGCTCTCCTTCAGGTGTAGCAGTTAAAGGGATGATAAAAACCATTCATCACGGACAGTTGTGCTTGCAATGATCAGCTTTCATTTTTATAAAGCCTTTACCCCCAAAAAAAAGGGAAAGTAAATGTCCCCCCCCCGACTGATAATGCTGCTGTCTCCCCTGTGCTCCTTCAGTCAGAGTGGGGGGCTCTAAAGCCCCATTCACACCTCAGTATTTTATAGCTGGAAGCTCCAAAACGCTGGAGAGGAGAGAAAAAAAAAATCCATGATTCTCTATGGAGACGGCTCACAACTCCACTCAACTCGCCTGAAGCCAAAGGCCTGAAGCTCAAAAAAGTTCTGGAGCTTTTTTTGTAGCTTGAATTGGGCAGATTTGAGCGTTTTGATTCTCATAGAAATGAACGGAAATGCACCATTCACACGTTTTTGCGTGTATATATATATATATACACACACATACCACACACACACACACACACACATATATATATAGTAAGAATATATGAACAATTAAATGTACACAAAATCATCATAAATAAATTAAATATATAATATTACATATTATTTATGATGATTTTTTTGTTATTTGTACATAATTAGCCCCTAACCTAAAATAATAATATTACAACACTTGAACAAAAAATTTATTTTTATCATTAATAATAGTAAATGTACGTATTTAGTGTAAGGGTTTAGTTATTTTTTTTACTTGTTTTTCTTAGAGTTATGGGTTAAATTATTTATTATTACTTAGTATTCATTTATTGGATAGAAGGAAGAAGAAAAGAAGAAAAAAAGAAGAAGAAAAGAAGAAAGAAAAGAAGAAAGAAAAAAAAGAAAGGAAGGAAGGAAAAAAAGGAAGGAAGGAAGGAAGGAAGGAAGGAAGGAAGGAAGGAAGGAAGGGAAAATAAAAAAAGAAAAAAAAAAAGGAAAGAAGGAAGGAAAGAAAGAAGAAAGAAGAAAGAAAGAAGGAAGGAAGGAAGGAAGGAAGGAAGGGAGAGAAAAGAAAAGAAAAAAGGAAGGGAGAGAAAAGAAAAAAGGAAGGGAGAGAAAAGAAAAAAGGAAGGGAGAGAAAAGAAAAAGAAAAAAAGGAAGGAAGGAAGGGAAAAGAAAAAGGAAAAAATAAAAAAAGGAAAGAAGGAAAGAAAGAAGGAAGGAAGGAAGGAAGGAAGGAAGGAAGGGAGAGAAAAGAAAAGAAAAAAGGAAGGGAGAGAAAAGAAAAAAGGAAGGGAGAGAAAAGAAAAAAGGAAGGGAGAGAAAAGAAAAAAGGAAGGGAGAGAAAAGAAAAAAGGAAGGGAGAGAAAAGAAAAGAAAAAAAGGAAGGAAGGAAGGAAGGAAGGGAAAAGAAAAAAAAGGAAAAAATAAAAAAAGGAAAGAAGGAAAGAAAGAAGGAAGGAAGGGAGAGAAAAGAAAAGAAAAGAAAAGAAAAAAGGAAGGAAGGAAGGAAGGAAGGAAGGAAGGAAGGGAAGGGAAAAGAAAAAGGAAAAAATAAAAAAGGAAGGAAGGAAAAAAAAGGAAAAAATAAAAAAAAAAGGAAAGAAGGAAGGAAAGAAAGAAAGAAGGAAGGGAGAGAAAAGAAAAGAAAAAAGGAAGGAAGGAAGGAAGGAAAGGGAAAAAAAAGGAAAAAATTAAAAAAGGAAGGAAGGAAGGAAAAAAAAAAAGAAAAAAAGAAAAAAAAAAGGAAAGAAGGAAGGAAGGGAGAGCGAAGGAAGGAAGGAAGGAAGGAAGGAAGGGAGAGCGAAGGAAGGAAGGAAGGGAGAGCGAAGGAAGGAAGGAAAGAAGGGAGAGCGAAGGAAGGAAGGAAAGAAGGGAGAGCGAAGGAAGGAAGGAAGGAAGGGAGAGCGAAGGAAGGAAGGAAGGGAGAGCGAAGGAAGGAAGGAAGGAAGGAAGGAAGGAAGGAAGGGAGAACGAAGGAAGGAAGGAAGGAAGGGAGAACGAAGGAAGGAAGGGAGAGCGAAGGAAGGAAGGGAGAGCGAAGGAAGGAAGGGAGGAAGGAAGGAAGGAAGGAAGGGAGAGCGAAGGAAGGAAGGAAGGGAGAGCGAAGGAAGGAAGGAAGGAAGGGAAAGCGAAGGAAGGAAGGAAGGGAGAGCGAAGGAAGGAAGGAAGGGAGAGCGAAGGAAGGAAGGAAGGGAGAGCGAAGGAAGGAAGGAAGGAAGGAAGGAAGGGAGAGCGAAGGAAGGAAGGAAGGAAGGGAGAGCGAAGGAAGGAAGGGAGAGCGAAGGAAGGAAGGAAGGAAGGAAGGAAGGAAGGAAGGAAGGAAAAGAAAGAAGAAGAAATACAAAAAACGCAGGCATGATCAATTTCAAATCACACCGCAGCGCGTACCGTACGCTCCGGCGGCACGAATGCACAAGCGTTTGTAGGTCAGCGTGTCATTAAGAATGAACGGCAGCAGTGCCTGCAGAAGGCGGTGCAGGGAAATGCACAATATCGCTCGCTGGTGTGAACAAGCCCTAGAATAAAAATATGCAAATAGCTGCAACCCAGCCAACCAATCAGAATCCTTCCTTCATTCGCCGGAACAAATGGCTACATACGGATTGCTATAGGTCAGTGTTTCTCAACTCCAGTCCTCAAGGCGCCCCAACAGGTCATGTTTTCAGGCTCTCCATTATTTTGCACAGGTGATTTGATAAGTTTCACTGCCTTAGTAATTATCACAGCCGTTTCATCTGAGGGAAATCCTGAAAACATGACCTGTTAGGCGCCTGGAGGACTGGAGTTGAGAAACACGGCTATAGGACCTACAAGTGACACTTCCATGCGTCGTCTTATTAAATGGCAGAGCGCCGGTGAAGTGCCGCTGTCGGTGCGGAGGGGAAGAGATGCCGCCGCGATATCCGAGATTTCCAGTTCCCTTTTCCTTCTGCCAAGCGGCATCACCACACAGAGCGGCAGAATAAAGATGATGTATTGTGACAAAGGCGAGACAGCACGGCGATAAACAAACCCGACAAAAACAAATGTTTTAAGTAAAACACGCCACATTCAGTAGCAGCCGCGTGAAGTAGAAATGAAATTATGTCTTTACCATTTTTTTATCCTTTCAGTAATAATAAAAAAAAATATATAAAAAAAAAAAAAAAAAAAAGAAAATCCATCAATGGCGAGCCAGTCACAGCGTTGTATTCACCTCCCGGATCTCCTAGAATGTCTGCAGAATAAAGTCATTATTTTAGGGTTCATTCACATGTGCAGCAGGGACTGTCACTGCTCAGAAAAAGCAATTCACACTTTTGGGGGGTGTTCAGGGGTGTTTGAGAGGTGGTGGAGGCGGCGTGGTATTGCCCCTCATCGCCTGTTCTACCCGCTGGGATGCTGCAGTAGAATGCCACAAGCGCGTGCATTGCATGCGGTAGTAGGGCGGCCCCATTCACTTGCCCATAAAGTGACACGGGGGTATAAAACTTGCAGAAAGCAAAGCATTGGTACTCCCGGCCGCTACCACTTTGGCTAAAGGACGGAGCAGCTGGGGGGGGGGGGGGCGGTAAGAAACTGGCTCACCCTCCAACCTCATGTGTGAACAAGTAAAAGGTGTGGAGTGCGTGAAAGGTGCACCGGGGAGCACGTGAAAGGTGCGCTGCGGAGGCCGTGAAAGGTGCTCCCCATTCACACCTGAGACCTTGTAACACTAACAAGTCACATGACACCGGGGAGGGAAAATGGCTAATTGGGCCCCAATTTGGACATTTTCACTTAGGGGTGTACTGACTTTTGTTGCCAGCGGTTTAGACATTAATGGCTGTGTGTTGAGTTATTTTGAGGGGACAGGAAATTTACATTGTAGCAAAGTGTCATTTCATCAGTGTTGTCACATGAAAAGATAGAAGAAAAGAGGGGTGTACTTACTTCTGTGAGATACTGTGTATGAAATATATATATGAAACATTCCCATGTGAAGCGGAGTTCTACTTTAACTCTGAGACCGAAACACAAAGACACGATCGATCGCTGCAACTAAGATCACAATGCGACTTCAGCTCTCTGCTCGGAGCTCCCTCTAGTGGCCAAGTCTATGAACTGCACAATTGTAAAGCTTCACTTGAATACAATGTATCAGAAATATAAATAAATTCGAAATCCTTACAAGTTCTGATCCCTGATGAAGGCAAATAAGTTTAACAGAAAAAAAAAAAAATGCAGAGAAATTCAGACGTATCGATTTCACGTCTCGCGTCTCAGACACACTTTTGAAATCATTCATCCCAGAGGTTGGTTGCCACGGAAACCGCAACTTCAAATCGTCAAACAGCTGCTTCCAGGAGGACAAATTTAGCACGACTAAAATACAGACAAAGCTCAGCGAGCGCGCTGCGGGACCGCAGGAAAAATCTGAACGATCGGATAAGACGAGGAGCCGCAGGAGAAATATGGCGGTTCTCTGTACATTGACGGGACGCGCCCGCCGAAAAATTTGTAGCGTAACTTTAGTCACCTTACAAGTCTGCAAGAATAAATCTGATATGTCATCCCATAAAATAAAATAAATAAATCTCCATTTATTATTTAAAATCCGTTTAGCTCCACTTAGTGACTTTGCCAAGGCTGAGATGTCCTTAGTCTGCTGCAGGCATGAAGAAGCATTTCCTCAGTATCCGCTCCTCCAGTGACTTTTCCTAATCTGAGATGCCATCAGTCTGCTGCAAGCAGAAAGCATTTCCTTAGTCTCCCCTCACCCAGTGACTTTGCCTAGCCTCAGGTGTTGTCATCAGTCTACTGCAGGCAGAAAGAAGCATTTCCTCAGTCTCCCCTCCCCGAGAGACTTTGCCTAGTCTGAGATATCATCAGTCTGCTGCAGGCAGGAAGAAACATTGTTCCAGTCTCCCCTTTCCCGGTGTTTTTGCTGAGTCGGAGAGGTCATCAGTCTGCTGCAGGCAGGAAGAAGCATTTCCCCAATTTTCCTCTCCCCCACGACTTTGTCTAGCCTCAGGTGTGGTCATCAGTGTGGTCATCAGTCTACTGCAGGCGGTAAGAAGCATTTCCTCAGGCTCCCCTCCCCCAGTGACTTTGCCTAATCTGAGATATCATCAGTCTGCTGCAGGCAGGAAGAAACATTCCTTAGTCTCCCCACCACCAGTGACTTTGCCTAGCTTCAGATGAAGTCATCAGTCTGTGGCAAGCAGAAAGAAGCATTTCCTCAGTCTCCCCTCCCCCCAGTGATCAGCCTACAACTTTGCAGCAAGTGAGAGGCTGCAGCAGGGGCAGATCTGTGTCAAATATGATGTGTCAACACAGCCACAGGCACCAGAGTTTCCACGATTGTGAGATATTTACAAAAAGAGTTCTGTAAATGCTGGAAGTTTTTTTTTTTTTTCATCACCCTTTTGGAACGGATGGTGCGAGTTTGGAGCGAGTCTTGGACCAGGTTGTATTGCCTAACTGCTATGTAGTCTTCAGGGAGCTCCAGGACACGGCTCTTCTGTCTGGCAGGAGGCCCCCGAATCACAAGACTGGCTGAATGTAATGATCAATCCTTTGTCAGATAAAGCATTGTGAAGATTTCTATGATCGGCGGTGCGTTTAGCTGGCCGCCCCGGAGTTCAGCTTCATTATTGGACGGGATCATCCCAACCCTCAGCCTGGAAGTGTCACCCGGCGCCATTCATTGGCGTTTTCTCCCCGGATACTCCGCGAAAAATAAAAGAGATGAATCAGCATCACAGCAATCTCCTCTCATCCCGCGTGATGGGAGGATTCTGATCCCGCCATTCATTATTCATGGTGGCAATGACAATCAAGTTGTGACCATCACTGGCTGGAAGTGTGCCGAGATCATCAAATCTCCCAGTGAAGGTTACCGGCGCAGGAAACAGACGGACTAATGAGGCCTTGGATGGCGGTCCGGGCGATATCATCCGCTGGCTACACCCCACACAGATCAGGCGGCCGTGCCTCTGGCTATCTGTGGGCGTCTTACAGTCTTTCCCTTTAAAAGGGAAACTACAGTCTCTGCAGTTCTGTTTTAGCAGAAATATTCAAATTTCTGTTTTATGTGAAACATTTCTTTACCTATGTAGCGGGTATTTAAATTTGGGGGGGGGGGGACAGCTGGGTTATTTAACCCAGATGTACTGATTGTTAGGGAATCTGAGAATCCCTTTTGTGGTTCTTGGAGGACTCTGGTGGTGCAAGGTTCCCTGCGGCCTGCAGGTGGCGTTGTCGCCCTGGGTCGGAGGTGAACTTGCACCACAAGACTGTACCTTTTTGTCCTTTCCTGGCGCCGGTACAGCGGGGCGGGGAACCCGCTGTGGCGCAAAGGGAGAGGAGATAAAAGGGGCGGATGCCCTGACCATGGGGTTCAGAGTTGGAGGACGCGGCCGCGCCCAGGCACCTTCAGCCTGGGTGCTGGCGTTCCGGAGATCCGGGCCCAGGTGCCCTTGACCTGGCCGGAGCGGGGGATGGAGTCTATCCCAGGCACTTTAAGCCTGGGGTGAGGTACTATGGCCAAGACCTGGAGCCCAGTAACTTCGACTGGGTTCCGCGAGGGTGGAGGAGTCCGAGGGGCCCTAAGGTGTTGGGACCCATATCTGAGGCGAGGAGGCCGGGGAGTGTAACCCTTCCGAATAGCCCAGTACAGCATTAATCCGGTGACGGCGGGGCCTCTGGTAACTCTCTTGGAGGGATGTCTTCCCCCTGACAGGGGCTGCAACGTAGCGAAGGTAACTCCAGTTCCTGTTCACTAGAGTCGCTGGAAGAGACTCTGAAGCCAAAAGTCCATTTACTAGCCACTGTGCTTAGCAACTGTTGGTGAAACCTCAACGGTTTAGTTTTCTTTGAGGATTGTGCCTTGACCTACTCCCCATCAAAACTGAACTGTTCTATGGGTCCCAAACTGTCTGCTCGCAAAGGACTATTTGTTTGCTGTTATGGAATAAATAAGTGTTGGACCTTTTCAGTGTGTGGTACTCCAATTACTGGGAGCAAAGGGGGTTATCAGCAGAACAGACTTGGCTCTGAACGTTGTACAGGACGCCAAGGTTGGGTCCCGGACGGGTGCTATGTAGCACCAATATTTGGGTTATGGTCCCTTTAACGAGTGGTAATAGTGTTCAGGAGGTCACCCAATGGGTGAGGAATTTCTGGCAAAATAAATAGTCCAGAGAGGACTGGCTCGCAGTCCTCTTTGTCTTAATAGAGAGGTATTTGGGGCCCGGAATTTCGGAGGCTCTAAAGTGACATTCGGGTGGGATAGAGCCTCCACTCCTGACCACTGGGAGTCAGCACACAGGGGGTTAAGGGCTTCCAGGAAGACAGCTCATAAAACAGGAAGTGATGCTAGAGGTGTGTGGAAGGAGTATGAGGATTGCACCTGTGGAGAGGAGCTGTCTGTTTGCTGGGAGCTTGGAAAGATTCAGCAAGGGCTCTGGAAGTTCCCCTACAAAACTGTATCATAGTTGCCAACATTGCAAAAAAAACATCTGGGACACTTTTTTTGTATTGAGGCGGAGCCTTGGTATAATCAGGGGGCGGGGCATTCGTTTGTAGGCGTGTCATGCTGGAGTGAAAGATGCGTCGCGCGAAGCGCAGCAAAAAATGGGCGTGGTTTACGCACTATAGTGGGTGTGGTTTAAATAGGCGTGGTTCAAAGGGGTGTGGCTACAGTCCGAGGTGAGAGAAAGAGAGAGAAAGAAATAGAAAGAAAGAAGCCAGATCCTACACCACAATAGTAATGTGTAACAAAATTGGCAGATAAGGATACTCCAAAACACCTGTTGGCGCTTCAATCATCCCGGCACCATGGTTGTTACGGTGTCAGGATGATTGAAGAAGTGCATTATTTCTATTTTTACATTGTAATATAAAATGAAATCATTCAACTCACCATAATGCCGAATCAGTGGAAGCCCTGAGCGTGTTACCTGCCACGTCGCCTGCCACCAGATGGCCTCCC
The DNA here is from genome assembly GCA_029206835.1 of Rana muscosa. NCBI lineage: Eukaryota > Metazoa > Chordata > Amphibia > Anura > Ranidae > Rana > Rana muscosa. The sequence continues at coordinate 312,214,603 of CM055124.1, read as the reverse complement.
CAGCAGTCCGTCCTTGCATCAGGTGCCTCCCCAGCAGTCCGTCCTTGCATCAGGTGCCTCCCCAGCAGTCCGTCCTTGCATCAGGTGCCTCCCCAGCAGTCCGTCCTTGCATCAGGTGCCTCCCCAGCAGAGCCCCCTCCACACTTGTGGACAAGGGTCCAAAAATCATGATTGTCCCGGGAAATTCGGGACTGTTGGTAACTATGCAGGCGTCCCCAGTGGAGTCCCCCCTTACATCAGGCGTCCCCAGTGGAGTCCCCCCTTACATCAAGTGTCCCCAGAGGAGTCCCTCCTTACATCAGGCGTCCCCAGCAGAGTCCCCCTTACATCAGGCGTCCCCAGCAGAGTCCCCCTTACATCAGGCGTCCCCAGCGGAGTCCCCCCTTACATCAGGCGTCCCCAGTGGAGTCCCCCCTTACATCAGGCGTCCCCAGTGGAGTCCCCCTTACATCAAGTGTCCCCAGCGGAGTCCCCCCTTACCTCAGGCGTCCCCAGTGGAGTCCCCCCTTACCTCCGGCGTCCCCAGCGGAGTCCCCCCTTACCTCAGGCGTCCCCAGCGGAGTCCCCCCTTACCTCAGGCGTCCCCAGCGGAGTCCCCCCTTACCTCAGGCGTCCCCAGCGGAGTCCCCCCTTACCTCAGGCGTCCCCAGCGGAGTCCCCCCTTACCTCAGGCGTCCCCAGCGGAGTCCCCCCTTACCTCAGGCGTCCCCAGCGGAGTCCCCCCTTACCTCAGGCGTCCCCAGCGGAGTCCCCCCTTACCTCAGGCGTCCCCAGCGGAGTCCCCCCTTACCTCAGGCGTCCCCAGCGGAGTCCCCCCTTACCTCAGGCGTCCCCAGCGGAGTCCCCCCTTACCTCAGGCGTCCCCAGCGGAGTCCCCCCTTACCTCAGGCGTCCCCAGCGGAGTCCCCCCTTACCTCAGGCGTCCCCAGCGGAGTCCCCCCTTACCTCAGGCGTCCCCATCGGAGTCCCCCCTTACATCAGGCGTCCCCAGCGGAGTCCCCCCTTACATCAGGCGTCCCCAGCGGAGTCCCCCCTTACCTCAGCCGTCCCCAGCGGAGTCCTCCCTTACCACAGGCGTTCCCAGCGGAGTCCCCCCTTACCACAGGCATCCCCAGCGGAGTCCCCCCTTAACCACAGGCGTCTCCTGTCTCGGCCGCCATTATTGTTTCCCCTTCCCCGAAGGGGAACAAAATAGAGGCGGAGCCGACAGTGTGGCTAAAAAAAAAAAAAAATTAAGCTGTGGCGCTGCCGACCCCCGCCCCTTTCCATTACAGACAGACCTGCAGCGGGGCGGGGCGGGGGGGTGGCCTGCCGGCCAGCCAAAACACAGATGTAGTACAATAGAAGATAAAGCTGCTGCGGCGCCGCCCACCCCCGGGGAGGTGCGGGGTGTGGGCGGCGCCGCAGCGGCTTTATTTTCTATTGTACTACATCCGTGTTTTGGTCTGCTTGAACATGGCGGCCAGCCGAGACATTGTCTCCGCCAGCCGTGGACCTCTAGCGGCGGCGGCCTGCGGCGTCCAAATTCGGGTAAAACGGGAAAAATCGGATTGGCCGGGACAAAATAAATCCGGGAAAAGGGTTTGAATCCCGGGAATGTCCCGGCCAATCCGTGACTGTTGGCAACTATGCTGTATGTGTCTTTCCTTTGGTTTATTTTTGTGCTGAAGACAAGCAGGACTTTTGATTTATGCTGGAAGATAAGTGGACTTTAGTTTATACTTTTCTGTGTGCTGAATTAAGCGTTATTTTTGCTTTATTCACAAATAAAAGCCTTTCTGTTTAAAAGTCAACGGTTTATGCACTTAGTCCCGTGGAGCTATAATCCCCAAAAGTTCACAACTGGTGCCTTGGATGCGTGCAAAGTGCATTTGCAGCTGCAAAAACCGTTTAAAAAACAAACTGACATTTAAAGAAACAGTGGGCTTATGGCATGTCTTGGGTGAAGTCAGCTCAGACATTGCAAACAGCAGACAAAGGCATGGAGGAGGTCATCAAGGCTTTAGCACAAGCCACTGCGACCCAGCAGCAAGCCACTGCGACCCAACAGCAAGCTTTAGCAGAGGCAAACCGTGAGGAAAGCACACTGCTGCCAACTACCCAGTTTACGGCCCAGCAGGAGTCCACTCGAGCACAGGTGGCTGCCTTGCAGGAGGCAGTACAGCGGCTGGCTCAGGGACGAGAGCAAGCGGTCGTTGCCGCTGGCAACCACGTGTCCGTGAGAGCCACCCATTTCTTACAAAAACTAACACCCAGCGATGATGTAGAGGCCTTTCTCACCACCTTTGAAAGAATAGCGGAGAGAGAGGGGTAGCCCCGTGACCAATGGGCTGGCATTATCTCCCCTTTCCTCACCGGTGACCCGCAAAAGGCCTATTTTGATCTCCCATCTGAGCACATCAGCGACTATTAACGGCTGAAGGCAGAGATCCTGGCCCGCCTGGGAGTGACAACAGCCGTCCGGGCTCAGAGGGTGCATCGCTGGCGGTACAAACCTGACCGACCACCTAGGTCCCAAATGCACGAACTAGTGCAGCTGGTGAAAAAATGGCTGCAGCCGGAAAAATTGTCAGGCCCACAAATGGTGGAACGGGTGGTGATGGATTGGTACCTGCGGTCCCTGCCAGATGACCTACAGCGCTGGGTAAGCCACGGAGACCCTGCAACTGCTGACCAGATGGTTGAGTTGGTCGAAAGGTACACCGTGGTAGAGGACCTGCTTGGGCCTGCCAAGCGTCGGGAACCCACACCAAGGGCAACCAGACCAGCCACAGCACCGAGGAGAGAAGCCCTGCCTGACGTTGGAACCCGCAAACCTGCATCATCCTCCGCAGAACCACGAAGGTTGGTTCCTGTCCCACGGATGGGGGACCTACAGTGTTGGCGATGTCGGTCCTGGGGGCATACCCGGGCACAGTGCCCGCTGCAGGAGGAGCCTATGGACTGTGGGACCGGTCGGAGAAGCTCCTTCTATGTGCAAAGAGTGTGTGCCACTCATCTTGATCTGGCTGAAGGACGGTTCGAGTGTGCAGTGTGGGTGAACCACCTTCCTGCCAAGGCGCTCCTGGACTCCGGCAGCATGATAACACTGGTACATGCCAGGGTGCTCGGGAGACTCGGCCCAGTGAATAAGACTCTACGGGTAGTGTGTATCCATGGGGACACCAGGGAGTACCCCCTGGTCCCAGTAACGGTTTCCTATGGCCATATTTCAGTTACACAAGAGGTTGGGGTGGTGAAAAGCTTAATACATGACATCATAGTGGGGCGGGACTGTCCACTATTTCTTGAACTATGGAACCAGGTACAGATGGGGCTGCCCGGAGTACTGGGGACACAGGGCCTGGAAGGGACAGAGTCTGAGGGATCCGGGCCTGAAACCCCCACAACACACCCCTCTAATATGGAGATACCCGTCACTGATAGTGAAGTTACAGAGAATACTAATGTGGGTGATAATGTTTCTGTTCCAGGTCTTAAAACCGAGTTGATCTCTGAGGGGGGGGGAAGTTTTCCCATTACAAGTCATGCTGGGGGAGGAAGATGAGGAGATCTCTCCGGCTGAGGAGGATGAGGGGGAAACATCCTCGAGGCCAGTGCATCCAGACCTGGATGTATCCAGGGGTGCATTCGGCACCGCCCAATTACAGGATCCTACCTTGATCAATGCTTGAGAGCAGGTTTCTGTTATTGTTGGGGTCTTACAAATGCCAGGGGCAGATCAGAGGTTTCCTCATTTTGCATTGAAGGGGGACTTGGTATATCGAGTAGCTGAGAGCCGAGGGGAAACTGTAGAGCAGTTGCTGGTTCCCCAACCATATCGGCGGATGCTCCTTGATCTAGCCCACAACGACGCACTAGGAGGACACCTGGGGGCAGAGAAAACAGAGGCCAGGATAACCGACCGGTTTTATTGGCCAGGAGTGAAGGCCGAGGTTAAAAAATATTGTGCATCTTGTCCCATTTGCCAGTTAACTGCCCCGATGCCCCACTATAGAAACCCTCTAGTACCCTTGCCAATTATTGAGGTCCCATTCGAGCGGATCGCTATTGATCTGGTGGGACCCCTGGTAAAGTCGGCAAGGGGGCACCAATACATATTGGTCATACTAGATTACGCAACTAGGTATCCAGAAGCAATCCCTTTGAGGAAAGCTTCCTCTAAGGCCATTTCTCGGGAGTTGTTTCAAATGTTCTCACGGACTGGGTTCCCCAAACTGATACTGACGGACCAGGGCACCCCTTTTATGTCAAAGGTGATGGCGGACTTATGCAAACTGTTTCAGATTAAGCAGTTGCGGACGTCCGTTTATCATCCGCAGACCGATGGCCTAGTCGAGAGATTTAATAAAACTCTAAAGTCCATGTTGAAAAGAGTGGTCCAGAAAGACGGGAAGGATTGGGATATGTTACTCCCTGCCTTGTTGTTTGCCATCCGGGAGGTTCCACAAGCATCCACGGGCTTCTCGCCGTTTGAGCTAGTGTATGGACGAAGGCCCCGGGGGTTGCTCGACCTAGTAAAAGAAACATGGGAAAGTGAGTCCTCACCACATAAAACTGTGGTAGAACATATCTCACAAATGCGAGAGAGGGTGGCTAAGGTGATGCTGCTGGTGAGGGAGCACATGCAGAAGGCTCAGGATGCCCAAAGAAGAGTGTATAACCGGTCGGCTAAAATTAGACAGTTTCAAGTAGGAGACCGGGTGGCTGTTCTAATACCCACGGTGGAGAGCAAATTCTTGGCCAAGTGGCAAGGCCCATTTGAGGTAGTAGAGAAAGTAGGTGAGGTGAACTACAAGATACACCAGCCAGGGAAAAGAAAACCCTACCAAATCTATCACGTGAATTTATTGAAACCCTGGAGAGACAGGGAACAGGTATCTGCGGTGGTAGGGGTACAGTCAGGGGACCATGCAGGGATCGACCTGGTGCAGGTTGCTGCCCCCCTGACTAGACCCCAAACCCAGCAAGCAAAAGAGTTTCTGCAAAGAAATAGGGTCATGTTTTCAGAATTGCCTGGTCTCACCAACGTCATCAAGCATGACATCGTAACCGAACCCAATGTAAAAATCCGGTTAAAGCCTTACCGTATCCCAGAAGCTCATAGGGTGGCGGTATCTGACGAGGTTAAAAGAATGCTCGAACTTGAAATCATTGAAGAGTCACAAAGCGAGTGGTCAAGTCCAATCGTGTTGGTACCCAAACCCAACGGCGACCTCCGCTTCTGTAACGACTTCAGAAAACTTAATGAAGTCTCCAAGTTTGATGTGTATCCCATGCCACGAGTAGATGAGCTAATTGAGAGGTTAGGTCCTGCCAGGTACATCACCACGGTGGACCTCACAAAAGGGTACTGGCAGATTCCCCTGACCAAGGAAGCCAGGGAGAAAACGGCCTTCTCTACCCCAGAAGGCCACTTCCAATACAAAAGGATGCCATTTGGTCTACACTCTGCCCCTGCCACGTTCCAAAGGGCCATGGACAAAACTCTGCGCCCACATCAACAGTACGCTTCCGTCTACTTAGATGACAGTCATCTTCAGCACTGATTGGGAGTCCCATCTTCCCCGGGTTCAGGCAGTGGTACACTCCTTGAGAAGAGCAGGGTTCACCATCAATCCGGAGAAGTGTGCCATTGGGATGGAGGAAGCCAAGTACCTAGGGTATATTGTGGGTAGGGGGTTGGTGAAGCCCCAAATGAGTAAGGTGAAAGCCATACAGGACTGGCCCCATCCCCTAACCAAGAAGCAGGTCAGAGCGTTTCTGGGCATAGTTGGCTATTATAGGAGGTTTGTCCCCAACTTCGCCACCATTGCTGCACCGCTGACGGACTTGACCAAGGGCAGAAAGTCAGTGATGATAAAGTGGAATGCCGAGGCCGAGAAAGCTTTTCAAAAGCTTAAGACGGCATTGTGCCAGGATCCGGTGCTTGTAGCTCCGGATTTCGCAAAAGATTTTGTAGTGCAGACAGATGCTTCAAGTGAGGGATTGGGAGAAGTCCTGTCGCAGGAAAGCAATGGGGAAGAGCATCCCGTAGTTTTTCTTAGTAGGAAGCTGACAGCAGCTGAGAAAAACAACGCTGTGGTAGAGCGGGAGTGTCTCGCCATCAAGTGGGCTTTGGACTCCCTACGATATTTCCTCCTAGGTAGGAAGTTTCGCTTGATGTCAGACCACGCTCCCCTTACCTGGATGAGGCAAAACAAGCACACCAATGCCAGGGTGACAAGGTGGTTCCTTTCTCTCCAGGAGTTCAATTTCGTGGTAGAACACAGACCCGGGAGACAACATCAGAATGCCGATGCCCTCTCCCGAGTCCATTGTATGGTGTCGAGTGGTGCCTCCAACACCTCCGCGTTGAGGCAGAGGGGGGGGAAATGTACAGGACGCCAAGGTTGGGTCCTGGACGGGTGCTATGTAGCACCAATATTTGGGTTATGGTCCCTTTAACGAGTGGTAATAGTGTTCAGTCCTCTTTGTCTAGAGAGGTATTTGGGGCCCGGAATTTCGGAGGCTCTAAAGTGACATTCGGGTGGGATAGAGCCTCCACTCCTGACCACTGGGAGTCAGCACACAGGGGGTTAAGGGCTTCCAGGAAGACAGCTCATAAAACAGGAAGTGATGCTAGAGGTGTGTGGAAGGAGTATGAGGATTGCACCTGTGGAGAGGAGCTGTCTGTTTGCTGGGAGCTTGGAAAGATTCAGCAAGGGCTCTGGAAGTTCCCCTACAAAACTGTATGTGTCTTTCCTTTGGTTTATTTTTGTGCTGAAGACAAGCAGGACTTTTGATTTATGCTGGAAGATAAGTGGACTTTAGTTTATACTTTTCTGTGTGCTGAATTAAGCGTTATTTTTGCTTTATTCACAAATAAAAGCCTTTCTGTTTAAAAGTCAACGGTTTATGCACTTAGTCCCGTGGAGCTATAATCCCCAAAAGTTCACAACGTATACACAGCCCGAAGGTAATCTGGTGCTGGCCTTCACCTCTACATGCAGTAATCTAGAGGACATGGGCCGTGGTGCACCTCGCTCTCCCCTTCAAGGTACCCCTAGACCGAAGCCAAAGTAACCGTTAAAGAAGAGAGAGAGGGTGAGGCCGCTACACCTATTTGGAGTGTCGTATCCGGTGCAATGAAGAGCCGGCATTCTCTGGTTCTTGTACCTGCCATGGATGGTCTCTATACTTATGGCAGCCTCCAGGCAGATTATGGACCATCCATAGGATGAACAATCGTTCTCCGGTTCTTGTACCTGCCATGGATGGTCTCTATACTTATGGCAGCCTCCAACCCTCCAGCCGAGTATGGACCATCCATAGGATGAACAATCGTTCTCCGGTTCTTTTACCTGCCATGGATGGTCTCTATACTTATGGCAGCCTCCAGGCAGGATATGGACCATCCATAGGATGAACAATCATTCTCCGGTTCTTCTACCTGCCATGGATGGTCTCTATACTTATGGCAGCCTCCAACCCTCCAGGCAGAGTATGGACCATCCATAGGATGAACAATCATTCTCTGGTTCTTCTACCTGCCATGGATGGTCTCTATACTTTTGGCAGCCTCCAACCCTCCCACATAGTATGGACTATCCATAGAATAAACAATCATTCTCCGTTTTTTTGTACCCGCTTCCACATCACCATAAGATACCCCCTGTAACCTGGGGGACAGGTAGTAGGTACAAAAGCTCCCTGGGATGAGCAGGCACAGATACCAAGTCCATTGGATCAGTGAAAACACAGTGTGGTTTATTGGTGCTATATACAATGTCAATGACAGGTGCTGTACAGTGTGCTGAAAACAAACAGAAGAAAAAATATCTAAACAAAAGCCTAGCCGTGTCTCGGCTCTAACTACACAGTATGTACAGGCCCTCACTACCAGGCTGAACAGGCCTAACGCTTGTCAGCTTCCACATTCACAGGGTAACAAGTTTTACCAACCTTCTTGCTCTCACAGACCAACGTTGTCTGTGTTTCCCAGGCTGAGCAAAGGCTGTCTCTGTTCAGGTGAGCTTTTAATTAAGCTGTGGGAGAGAACCAACACCTGAACTGGATCCTGGCTCAGAGATCCCTGAATGTATATGAGAGGAGCCTGGGAGATGTATAAACACCGAACAGGACTTTCCCAGGCTCTCTCTGGGATGCTCTGTCACACATCCTCCCCCCTTGTTTCAACCCCAGGGTTGGAACACCTGTAGCCCAACAGGAGTGAACACGGGAGAGGGCATCTACATTTCCCATCTCAACACCTGGCCTGTGTTTTACCGTAAAGGCGTAATCTTGTAGGGCCAAAAACCACCGGTTCACCCGCCTATTAGTCTCCTTCTTTTGGGCCATCCATTTCAGGGGAGCATGGTCAGTTATTAACTCAAACTGGCGCCCCAACAAGTAGTACCTGAGCGCGTCCACGGCCCACTTTATGGCCAGACACTCCTTTTCAATGACTGCGTACTTCTTTTCATGGTCATTGAGCTTTCTGCTTAAGTACACCACAGGGTGTTCTTCCCCATTGTGTACCTGTGAAAGTACTGCCCCGATACCCACATCAGACGCATCCGTCTGGACCAAAAAGTTTTTGGAGAAATCGGGGGAGTATAGGATTGGCTGTGCACAAAGAGCCTTCTTCAGGACTTGAAAAGACTCTTCTGCTACTGGAGACCATTTCACCATTACGGAGGCTTTCCCTTTCGTAAGGTCTGTCAGTGGGGCAGCTATAGTTGCGAAATTTGGGATAAATCTTCTATAGTACCCCGCAATGCCAAGAAAGGCCCTGACCTGCTTCTTGTTTGCAGGGCGTGGCCACTCCTGGATGGCTTCTGTTTTATTCACCTGGGGCTTTATGACACCCCGGCCAATAGTGTAGCCCAAATACCTGGCTTCCTCTAGCCCAATGGCACATTTTTTGGGATTTGCCGTAAACCCCTCCTTGAAGAGGGAATCCAGGACAGCCTGGACACGGGGCAAGTGAGACTCCCAGTCAGTGCTATGCACCACTATGTCGTCCAGATAGGCTGCAGCATACTGTCGGTGAGGTCTTAGGGTCCTGTCCATAGCCCTCTGAAATGTTGCAGGGGCATTTTGCAACCCAAAAGGCATTTTCTTATATTGAAACGACCCCTCCGGGGTCACAAATGCAGTCTTTTCTTTGGCACTACCAGTCAGGGGTATTTGCCAATATCCTTTGGTCAAGTCCAAAGTGGTCAGATAACGGGCCTTGCCAAGTCGGTCTATAAGCTCGTCTACCCTGGGCATTGGGTATGTGTCAAACTTTGTTACCGCATTAAGCTTTCTGAAGTCATTACAAAACCTCCAAGTGCCATCCGGTTTTGGGACCAATACAATGGGGCTAGACCAGTCACTATTGGATTCCTCAATAACATCTAGCTCCAACATCCTTTTAACTTCCTCACCGATGTCCTTTCTTCTAGCTTCGGGAATTCGGTATGGTTTGAGCTTGACACGGACTCCAGGTTCAGTAACAATATCATGCTGAACTGCTGAAGTCGTGCCCGGCAACTCTGAAAATTTCTCTTTATTCCTCATAAGGAACTCTCTAGCTTCCTGTTTCTGGGAACATGACAGGGTGTCTGGAATCGTGACCTCAGGGATCAGAGGGGATTCAGTACCTTTAAGGGTTACCGGGAGGGACCTCGCAGTTAATGCCAGTCTATCCTTCCAGGGTTTTAACAGGTTTATGTGGTAAATCTGTTCGGGCTTCCTTTTACCTGGTTGATACACCTTGTAATTGACCTCCCCAACTCTTTCAATTACTTCAAAGGGTCCCTGCCACTTAGCCAGGAATTTGCTCTCAACAGTGGGAACTAACACGAGGACCCGGTCACCAGGTGAGAAAACACGAAGTTGGGCCCCCCTGTTGTATATCCTCTGTTGGGCTGCTTGGGCCTGCAGTAAATGTTCTTTTACTACCGGCATGATTGCTGCAATCCTATCCTGCATTTGAGCGATATGCTCAATAACACTTTTGTGAGGTGTCTGCTCCCCCTCCCAAGTTTCCTTGGCTATGTCTAAGAGTCCCCGAGGGTGTCTCCCATAAAGCAACTCAAATGGAGAGTACCCCGTAGAGGACTGGGGAACTTCCCTGATGGCGAACATCAAGTAAGGTATCAGGAAGTCCCAGTTTTTCCCATCCTTATCAACAACCTTTTTTAACATACTCTTTAATGTCTCATTGAAGCGTTCCACCAAGCCATCCGTTTGAGGATGGTACACTGAGGTACGCAACTGCGTCACCTTAAATAACTTGCAGAGCTCCCTAGTTATTCGTGACATGAATGGGGTACCTTGGTCTGTAAGGACTTCTTTCGGGACGCCAACCCGACTGAACACCATAAACAGCTCTTTGGCAATGTTTTTAGCAGATGCAGTGCGTAAGGGAACGGCCTCGGGGTAACGGGTAGCGTAATCCATGATCACGAGGATATGTTGATGACCGCGGGCAGATTTGGGGAGTGGACCCACAAGGTCCATGGCAATCCTCTCAAAAGGCACTTCAATAATGGGCAAGGGCACTAACGGACTTCGGAAGTGGGGTTGGGGGGCTGACATCTGACACACAGGACAGGATTGACAATAATTTTCTATGTTTTTCCGTATCCCAGGCCAGTAAAACCTGCGCAACACCCTTTCAGTGGTTTTCTCAACCCCTAAATGGCCTCCTAGCAAGTGCCCATGGGCAAGTTCCAACACCACCCGTCTGTATAACTTAGGCACTACCAACTGTTCAACCACTTCATCATTAGATTTACATACACGATACAGTAAATCCTCATTGCTGCAGAAATATGGAAAACAGAGCCTGTCCCCTGGTTCGACAGGTACCTCATTAATCACTATTACATTTTCCCAGGCCCTGGCAAGAGTAGGGTCTTTTCTCTGCTCCGTACCAAAATTTTCCTTGTGCACATTAAGATTGGCAAACTCTAACGTAGGCTCAGATTCAGCAGACGGCTGTCCAGCTCTACTGGTTGTGGGGACTTCTTCCGGCTCCCCCAGCTCTCCTGCCATAACTGAGAAAGGATCACCCGGAGAGCCCTGAGAGGAGTCCCCTGAACTCACAAGGTCAGTAATGGCCACGAGTTCTGGCTCTGCGACTGAGCTAGGTACTGCGACTGGGTCGGGACAATCCCACAGTTCCCAAAACTTAGGGAAGTCCCTACCAATGATAGCCTCATGCACCAAGTGGGGCACCAGTCCGACCGAATGGGTCACCGTACCTAAGCCAGTTTTAAACTGAACAGTGGCTATTGGATACTCGCGGGTATCCCCATGTACACAGATCACAGCAACCTTTTTTGCATGAAAATTCACAGTTTCAACCATCTCAGCTGTAACCAAAGTAACCAGACTTCCAGAGTCCAGCAAGGCCATAATAGGCTTATTATTAATAGTCACATGACACATGTGTTTTCCCACATTTGGCATTGCAGCGCATGAAACAGCAGCAAACATAGACTGCCTTCTAAAAGATAGATCACACTGCATTGGTTCATCTGTCAATGGACAGTTTGCTGCAACATGTCCCAGTTCTTGGCAACGAAAACACCTGATGTTTCCCCAGTTTGGTTTGCTGACAGGCAGTGGCTTCCCTTGTTTGGGCCGCCAAACTTCAGTCCTGGCACCAAAAATCCTCCCCCCTATTTCCTTGCCATGCTTACCACCCACTTCCCCTGGAACAGTCTTACCGGTTGCCTGGGGAGACCGTGGCTTTGGGTGGAAAGTCCGTGCGGCTGTAGGGGTGGTGACCAGGTTCTCTGCAGCAAAGTACCTCTCAACGAGCTCCACCAGGTTGTCTGCTGACTTGGGGTCTCCTTGACTCACCCACTTCTGCAGGGGAATTGGCAGTGACCTCAGGAATTGGTCCATGACCACACGCTCCACTATTTGTGGCGCAGACAGGGACTCCGGCTGTAGCCATTTCCGCACCAGGTGGATCAGATCAAACATCTGCGATCTTGGGGGCCTCTTTTCTTGGAAGAACCAGCTGTGGACCCGCTGAGCTCGAACAGCCAAGGTAACGCCAAGTCGTGCCAGGATTTCCCGCTTGACCTTCTCATAATCTCCCGCTTCTGCTGACTCCAGATCATAGTAGGCCTTCTGCGCTTCTCCAGAAAGTAAGGGGGCGATCAGTCCTGCCCACTGGGTTTGGGGCCAACCTTCCCTCTCAGCAGTCCGTTCAAATGTTAGTAGGAAGGCCTCTGGATCATCATCTGCCGTCATCTTTGAAAGAAAGCGACCCACATGGATGGCTGAGGGCTTGTCTCCAATATCCTTCATTATCGCAGGTGACCCCTGTGCTAGCGTCTCCACAACCTCAGTGAGGGTTTTCCTATCCGCTTTTGCAGCAGTGGCAAGCTGTTCAAACAGCCTCTGCGATTGCTCCTGTACAACACCAATCTGTTGGAACAGCACCTTGGTTTGCTCCTGTGCGATAACGTTGGCTTGCTGTTGTGCAGCGTTAGTTTGCTGTTGTGTAGCATTTGCTTGCTGCCATGCAGCGTTTGCTTGCCGCAATTCAGCGTTAGTTTGCTGTTGTGCAGAGTTTGCCAACACCATTTGTTTGAGAAGGTCCTCCATGTTGTCACTTTAGGTACTGGCCTTTTAAGTAGTAACTTACTACAGCTGGTCGCAGCCTCCACCATATGTAGCCTGGGGGACAGGTAGTCGGTACAAAAGCTCCCTGGGATGAGCAGGCACAGATACCAAGTCCATTGGATCAGTGAAAACACAGTGTTATTTATTGGTGCTATATACAATGTCAATGACAGGTGCTGTACAGTGCTGAAAACAAACAGAAGAAAAACTAACTAAACAAAAGCCTAGCCGTGTCTCGGCTCTAACTACACAGTATTTACAGGCCCTCACTACCAGGCTGAACAAGCCTAACACTTGTCAGCTTCCACATTCACAGAGTAACAATATTTTACCAACCTTCTTGCTCTCACAGACCAATGTTGTCTGTGTTTCCCAGGCTGAGCAAAGGCTGTCTGCTCAGGTGAGCTTTTAATTAACCTGTGGGAGAGAACCAACACCTGAAGTGGATCCTGGCTCAGAGATCCCTGAATGTATATGAGAGGAGCCTGGGAGATGTATAAACCCCGAAAAGGACTTTCCCAGGCTCTCTCTGGGATGCTCTGTCACACCCCATACTTCCTAGTATGGAGAAGCATGCGACTTTTCTTTTTGCCTCCCATAATGCTTAAAAAGACAACTTCACTCTTCATGAAGTTGTCCATCAAGATCCCCCACCCTAGTGAGATCAGCCTGCTAAAATAAACCTTCTGCAAATTAAACATCCCAGCTGGGTCCTCTTTCTAATGCACACATGGGCCACTGCACCATTCATTCCCATGGATGATCCTTACATATGGTAGGCTCTGACCTTCTAGCAGAGTATGGACCGTTCATACCATATCAAATTGGATGAGGGTTCTCTGCATCCAATTCACAATAGCAGGAGATTTTGACCGGCTCTCAATGGAGCCGGTTCACATATCTCCGCTGCGGCTCCAGTGCGAATTTGCACAGGAGCCCTGTGCTGAAAACGGACCTCAAAATGGCGAAGATGGACGCACTGGACCCCTGCTGGGAGCCACATGCGGCGATGGTGTGAACCCAGCCTCAAGCAAACCCGCCACTCCCTGTGAGGTCAACCTGCTAAAATAAGTTACCTTCTGCAAGCTAAACATCCCGGCTGGGTCCTCTTTCTAATGCACACATGGGCCACTGCGCCATTCATTCCCATGGATAATCCTTACATATGGTAGGCTCCGACCTTCTAGCAAAGTATTAAGCATCTCAGGTTCTTGTACCTGCTTCCACATCACTCTGCCAGCTCCGGATCCCCATAAGATACCCCATACTTCCTAGTATGGAGGAGCATGCGACTTTCTCTCTTGGCTCCCACAATGCTTAAAAAGGACAAACTTCATTCTTCGTAAAGTTGCCCTTTAAGTAAACCGCCCACCCCCTGTGAGGTCAACCTGGTAAAATGAGTGACCTTCTGCAAGCAAAACATCCCAGCTGGGTCTTCTTTCTAGTGCACACATGGGCCACTGCTCCATTCATTCCCATGTATGATCCTTACATATGGTAGGCTCCGACCTTCTAGCAGAGTATGGAGCATCCATAGGATGAGAAGTCATTCTCGGGTTCTTGTAGCTGCTTCCACATCACTCTACCAGCACCAGATCCCCATAGGTTACCCCATACGTCCTAGTATGGAGGAGCATGTGACTTTTTCTCTTGCCTCCCACAAGGCTTAAAGGACAACTTCAATCTTCATGAAGTTGTCCTTAAAGTTCCCCCACCCTAGTGAGATCAGCCTGGTAAAATAAGTTACCTTCTGCAAGCTAAACATCTCAGCTGGGTCCTCTTTCTAGTACACACATAGGCCACTGCGTCATTCATTCCCCTAGATGATCCTTACATATGTTAAGCTCCAACCTTCTAGCAGAGTATGGACCATCCATAGGATGACAAGTCATTATATGGGTCTTGTATCTGCTTCCATATCACCTTGTCCACACCACATGATACCAGTACTTCCTAGTATGGAGAAACATGTGACTTTCGTGGCCCCACAATACTTAAAGGACAACTTCATTCTTTGTGAAGCTGTCCTTTAGGTAAATCCCCCAAACCCTGGTGAGATCAGCCTCATAAAATAAGATACCTTCTGCAAGCAAAATGTCCCAGCTGGGTCCACCTTCTAGTACAAACGTGAGCCACTGCCCCATTCATTTCCATGGATAATCCATAATTATGGTAGGTTCCAACCCCCCCCAGCAGAGTATGCGCCAATGATAGGATGAGCAGTTATTCTCTGGTTCTTGTACCTGCTTCCACGTCACCTTTTCTACACCACATGATACCCATACTTCCTAATATGGAGGAGGATGTGACTTTTTTTTTCTTGGCCCCACAAAGCTTAAAAGGGCAAGTTCACTCTTCTTTGTGAAGTTGCTTTTTATGTAAACCCCCCACCCCCACTGGTAAAATAAGTTACCTTCTGCTAGCAAAATGTCCCGGCTGGGTCCTCCTAGTGCACACATGGGGCACTGCTCCATTCATTCCCATGGATGGTCCTTACATATGGCAGCCTTCAAACTTCCAGCCAAGTCTGGACCATCCATTCTCTGTTTCTTTTACTGCTTCCGCATCACCTTGTCTACACGAGAGCCCCACAAGATATCCTGTACTTCTTAGTACGGAGGAGCATATAACTTTCTCTTTTGGCCCCAACAATGCTTTATTCTTCATTAACTTTCATTCTCACAGATTGTCTGTGAGGCACGGAGATGACCTGGCACAGCTTGCACCATCCATGCATGGGGGGCATCCTATGTCCTGCACTCGGAAGGACACCGGTTGGGACTTTTTACTCCGCTTTACCAGGAAGCCTTTAGGCATGTCTGTGGTGGAAGCAGGGTGGCCTTTTTATGGGGCATCAGAGTGGCCCGAGGGGCGATTGCCCCCCAGCCCAGTCCGCCCCTGGCTCCCGGAGAACAGAAAGTTATTTCAAGGGTTCCTCTGTGTTGAAAAGGGCTGCCTTAGACTTTGCCCTGAATGGGGCTCCACATACGACACGAGAAAGGTCACCATCCATTTTGTGTCCGGCTACGGATCGTCAATGGTAGGACAGCCTGAGAAAAATAATGCACGTTCCATTCAGCAAAACAAGCCGAAAAATTAAATCTCCTTCTCTGGAAAATGAAGATATTTCTACATTCTTAATTAAACGTTTCTTTTTTTCCTTCTCCAGGTAAAAACAACAGACCGCAAAAATATGCCACGCGCTCTTAAACGTTCAGCCTAGTCCGCCCACGCCAACCTAGGCGGCAAAGAAAACAATCTAAAGAAGCCAAATTTGAGCGCGGCTTTAAATAAATTATGTGAAACTTCAAAACTTGGGGCGAGCGATACAAGCCGCGCGGGGGTGGGCTCCACTGGGGGGGAAATTGGAAACCCCCCCCCCCCAATGGAGGCCAGCCGAGGGTCTTCGAACAAAAGAATAAATGTGATTATAAAGCTGGGAAATCAAACTTGTTTGGATGTTGAGCAATCATCATCATCCAGCTAGAAAGTGCGAGTGTGAAAAAAGGGAGGGGGGAGAAGAAGGGTTACCATGGTTACCGCTGCCTCGCCAGCAAATTATTAGAAGAGTTCTAAAGTTAGGTTATTCATAGTGAAAGGTGCCGATACGCAGACTGCAGACTGATCTCCCGCCACCATTATTAACAGAAGGATTCCAATAAATATTATTTGCATCTCAAACAGTCAGATAATATAATCCAATTATCAGGTTAGAAAATCCGCGAATCTTCCCGGGAATAAAGCGCGCGTCTATGGCTTCCACATGAAGGCTGAATGAGTTTTCTGGAATCAGTTTTGGTCTGGGCATGAGAGGAAAATCGATACAATGTATACACATCTGCCATTCTATAGATTGGTTCATTTAAAGTGGTTGTAAACCTCAGACATGAAATCTAAACAGAGCACCAAGTGTAATTTCTGTCTGCTACCGCCTTCCTCTGCTATCAGCATGAGTCACTTCTGACAAGTTTTCCTGACACCAAGAGAAAAATGGTGACAGGGGAGGGAGCTCCAGCACACAGTCTGTGATTGACAGGCTCAGCTCTGTTCCTGTGTGAAAGGGGAGGGGTGTCCCTTCTCTGCCTATGTAGGGGCAGTTTAAAGACCATTCTTCTAGCAGCACACTACCACTATGAGATAGCATTAAACTCGCTCCCGTTCCTCCCCTGTGATGGCACTGCTTTCCTTGTTCTTTTGAGGAAAAGACTCAGGCCTGTTAGCTGCATGCTTTGCATCCTCCTTCTGAGGCGGTACTTTGTGCAAGCCCCTATGGACAATTAGAGTCCCCATTGATGGATGAGACTTATACAGTAAACCTCTTTTGGCAAAGCACACACCTGTAAAGAAGAGACAGAATAATTACCTCTCTGGTACCACTCAAAGCTGCTCTGTTGCAGGAGCCAAAGTCAACTGGGAAACCAACATTTCTGGGAATGCTAATCCTGGTGGCCCCACATTACCTCACCGGTTCGTCCCGTTGACCCCACATTACCTCACCGGTTCGTCCCGTTGACCCCACATTACCTCACCGGTTCGTCCCGTTGACCCCACCGGTTCGTCCCGTTGACCCCACCGGTTCGTCCCGTTGACCCCACCGGTTCGTCCCGTTGACCCCACCGGTTCGTCCCGTTGACCCCACCGGTTCGTCCCGTTGACCTCACCGGTTCGTCCCGTTGACCCCACATTACCTCACCGGTTCGTCCCGTTGACCCCACATTACCTCACCGGTTCGTCCCGTTGACCCCACATTACCTCACCGGTTCGTCCCGTTGACCCCACATTACCTCACCGGTTCGTCCCGTTGACCCCACATTACCTCACCGGTTCGTCCCGTTGACCCCACATTAGCTCACCGGTTCGTCCCGTTGACCCCACATTACCTCACCGGTTTGTCCCGTTGACCCCACATTACCTCACCGGTTGGTCCCGTTGACCCCACTTTATCTCGCCGGTTCGTCCCCTTGACCCCACATTATCTCACCGGTTCGTCCCCTTGACCCCACATTATCTCACCGGTTCGTCCCCTTGACCCCACATTAGTGTAGGGCACAGTAATAAGCGAGGTCAGAGGAAGGAACCAAATAGAGGTGTTGGGAGCCACAAAGATAGTCTGACAGAGAACAGAGAAGATATGGAAGCCTATGGAGACATTGGAGTGGGGAACCTGAACTATCACTACCAGGAGGCCTTGTTGACCTTCTACCTGTCATATAATAAACCTCTTTCAGCAAAGCACACACCTGTAAGGAAGAGATGGATATCTCTCTGACACCACTCAAAGCTGTTCCATTGCAGATACCGAAGTCCACTGGGAAACCAACACCGATCTCGGTAGCCCCTGGCAGCTCTCACCGGTTGGTCCTTTTGACCCCACATAATTGTAGGACACAGTCATAAGTCAGGTCAGGGGAAGGAACCAGAGAGGGGTGTTGGGGGCCACACAGATCAACAGAGATGGTGAAGAACAGAGAAGACATAGAAGTCTATGGAGACGTTGGGAGTGGGGAACCTGAACCATCAACACCAGGAGGCCTCGTTAACTTTTCACGCCGTCATATAATAAATCTCTTTCAGCAAAGCACACACCTGTAAAGAGACAGATAACTCTCTGGCACAACTCAATGCTGTTCCATCAAAGAAACCAAAGTCCACTGGGAAACAACACTTCTGGGAACACTACTCTCAGCCCCTGGCAGCTCTCACCAGTTGGTCCCGTTGACCCCACATTATTGTAGGACACAGTAATAAGTCACGTCAGGGGAAGGGACCAGAGAGAGTTGTTGGGGGCCACAAAGATTGACAGAGATGATAGAGAACAGAGAAGATATAGAAGCCTATAGAGACGTTTGGAGTGAAGAACCTAAACCGTCATCACCAGGAGGCCTCATTGACCTTACTCTGCCCAAGAGCAGTCTATGAATGCACTGAAGGATGCTGCCTCCCTCCCTCCCTCATACACCATCGTGGACAAAAATGGTAAACACATAAAGGGAATCGATGAACAAAAGAGGAGGAGAGGTAATCCAGAGGAAAGTGGGACAATGGAAGAAAGCGTGTCAAGCGAGATAAAAATATAACTAAACAAGAGACACCAAATCCCACACAGGCGGAGGAGGGGAGCCGTGCCAGCATGGAGGAAACGATGAGGAATTGAGAAAATGCCAAAACAAGTACAGAGCCTCACGGCAGTCGTCGCGCAGCGCCGACCATCCATCATTCTAAGGGCTTCATCTACCCATTATCCTCCAGCATGACTGCTCTGTCTCGGGGGTGTGCGATGGTCCCCGAGCTGGCGGGAGGCTTGCTGGAAACGGGCCGTCTCGCCAGAAACAGAAAACATTTTTACCTGCTTGCAGATATAAAAAGGCACCAATTATTACATCAACAAATATGTAAGTACCTGAATGTGTCCTGGAATCAGCTTCTTGCAGTCCCTGTACAGCAGGATTGGAGTGTGGGAGGAAAAAGCGACACAAGAAGCCAATCAGTTGATGTGCCGACACAACCCCTCCTGCTGCTTCTGAAAGTGATCCAGCGGCTAATTAGCCGCTCGTACCACTTTCATGAGAAACCAACTCCAGCTGAATAAAATAAAAATACAGCGGTTATAGCCGATATCTTCAGCCATAAACCCGGTAAATCACCTGCAGACTGCAACGTACATACGCATATTGCGGTCGGCAAGTAGATATGGCAACCTGGATATGGCAACACAGATGGTATACAGAGCGCCCCCCCCAGAGAGGTAATTTCCTGCTTGTGTGATTGGCTGACTTATTTTTCCAAAAGTCTGCACTAAAATACAAGTCAGATTTTGGGCATCCCCTGCAACAAAAATGTAATTTTTGGTGAGATACTCCCAAAAGGAAATCACATCTAAAAAAGGGATACAGACCCTGCCACTTTCCTCAGAGCACTGCAGGTGCAGCAGCTGATTGATAATTATAAAATCACTCCCATTCACATTTACCCCGCACATGGGCACAGAGAAACAAACAGCTATTTCTTCAGAGTAACAAAAAGGTAGGAATCTGCAACAAAGTTTGTTACAATCCCTGCAATGTACAGAGATCACCCAGAGGGGGAGGATTCTTTTTTCAAACTAAAGTAAAATTACTCTTTAACCACTTGCCAACCAGCCGCCATCGTTATACGGCGGCAGGTCGGCACGTTTTCACAAATCGCCGTAGGTGAACATCGGCTCCTTTAAGGAGCTGTAGCAGGCGCGCCTACTGTACAGCAGGGGGACCCGATGCACGTGGCAAACGGGGGCAATGCTTGCCGGCCGCCCGCGATCAAAGAGCCAGAATGGGGGGATCTGTCAATGTAAACAAACTGATCCCCGTTTTGACAGGGGAGTTAGAGAGAGATCTGCAGTTCCTAGTGATTAGAAAGAGCGATCTCTCTCCTCCTCCAGTCAGTCCCATCCCCCCCCACCCCACAGTTTGAACACACCTAGGGAACATTTTACCCCTTGATCGCCCCCTAGTGTTAACCCCTTCCAGTGACATCTATACAGTAATCAGTGGCTATTTTTAGCTCTGATCGCTGTATAAATGTCAATGGTCCCCAAAACAGTTTTAAAAGTCTCCGATCTGTCCGCCGCAATGTTGCAGCCCCGCTAAAGATCGCAGATCACCACCATTACTAGTAAAAAAAAAAATAATAATAAAAAAGCCATGAATATATCCCCTATTTTGTAGACGCTATAACTTTTGCGCAAACCAATATACACTTATTGCGATTTTTTTTTTTTTACCAAAAATATGTAGAAGAATACATATTGACCTAAACTGATGAAGAAATTCGTTTTTTTTCACATTTTTTGGGGGATATTAAAGCAGAAAGTAAAAAATTGATAATTTTCTTTTCAAAATTGTCGCTCTTTGTTTCTAGCGCAAAAAAACACAGAGCAGCCCGGATCCTCCTCTTTCTCTGGGTCCCTCGCCGGCGCTCCTGGCCCCTCCCTATCGAGTGCCCCCCCACAGCAAGCAGCTTTCTATGGGGGCACCCGAGCCGAGGCAGACCTCCGTGTATCCATTCAGACATGGAGCACGGACCTGACCCCGCCCCCTCTCTCCCCTGATTGGCTGACTGACTTTAATTGCCAGCGGTGGAAGCCGGTGTCTCAGCCAAAATCAGGAGGAGTGTCCCGGACGGCTTAGAGATTCATGGACATCGCTGGAGAGAGATGGAGGTCAGGTAAGCAATTAGGGGGGGGCTGCTGCACACAGAAGTTTTTTTGATCTCAATGCACCTTCTGCCTTTACAACTCCTTCAATTCTGAAATATAAATGTCATTTGACTTCTTGTATCGATGGAATTATTGGATGACTGTTTACCACATCATCCTGGTCGATCAGAGAACGCCGCCGCCGGTACGGGGTGATGAAGTCGGTCTACACATTTATCTCCAGCAGAGGAAATAATAGGATGTTCTGCGTCTCTCCCTCTATAATATACGGTACGGCGGGACTGAAGAGTCACTTTAGCGCTCAGCGTGTCATTTACTATGGAGACGCTTCTGCAGATTCCACTTTTTTATGCGCCGCGGCGTCCGGGCAAATATCAGTGTTTTTTTATCGGCGACGCTCCCCGCTGGGGCCGCCCCCCGACAACGTTGGAGATTGAGCCGCGAAGTACAGACCATGAATGTGCGCGGCGCGGCAGAGACAGACAATTTATCGCAGCGGCACGGCTTATCCTCATCAGAATATAAAACTCGGGAGGAAAGCGGGAGGCCGTCTCAGAAGAACTAAACCAGATAATGGCGGCTACGAGGGTTTAAAGGGGGGGAAAAAAAAAAAATCGCTGGTCTGCGCTCTGCGGCTTCTCAGGATTGGCACTGGAGGGGTGAACCGCCATCATTATGGAGCCACAAAGGCCAGTTCATTGGATTTAGTTTTCAGCAAGAAACTTTCCCAACACTGAAACAAAGGGATTATAATGTGTTACGAGAAACTGTCATCCACTTAAAGTAAAAGAACTAAAAAAACAAAAAAGTATTTCAAATGTGCCAGAAAATGCGACTTCTTCAGGAGGAGACCATTCCCCGGCACAACCCCCGACCCTTCTTCTAGAGCACAGCCCTCACCCCCCCCCCTTCTTCTAAAGCACAGCCCTCACCCCCCCTTCTTCTACATCACAGCCCTCACCCCCTTCTTCTAAAGGACAGCCCTCACCCCCCCCCCCTTCTTCTACAGCGCAGCCCTCACCCCCCCTTCTTCTACAGCGCAGCCCTCACCCCCCCTTCTTCTACAGCGCAGCCCTCACCCCCCCTTCTTCTACAGCGCAGCCCTCACCCCCCCTTCTTCTACAGCGCAGCCCTCACCCCCCCCCTTCTTCTACAGCGCAGCACTCACCCCCCCCTTCTACAGCGCAGCCCTCACCCCCCCCCTTCTTCTACAGCGCAGCACTCACCCCCCCCTTCTTCTACAGCGCAGCCCTCACCCCCCCTTCTTCTACAGCGCAGCCCTCACCCCCCCTTCTACAGCGCAGCCCTCACCCCCCCCTTCTACAGCACAGCCCTCACCCCCTTCTACAGCACAGCCCTCACCCCCCCCCTTCTACAGCACAGCCCTCACCCCCCCCCCCCTTCTACAGCACAGCCCTCACCCCCCCCCCCCTTCTTCTAAAGCACAGCCCTCACCCCCCCTTCTTCTACAGCACAGCCCTCACCCCCCTTCTTCTACAGCGCAGCCCTCACCCTCCCCCTTCTTCTACAGCGCAGCCCTCACCCCCCTTCTACAGCGCAGCCCTCACCCCCCTTCTACAGCGCAGCCCTCACCCCCCTTCTTCTAAAGCACAGCCCTCACCCCCCTTCTTCTAAAGCACAGCCCTCACCCCCCCTTCTTCTAGACTTCTACAGCACAGCCTTCACCCCCCCCCCTTCTTCTACAGCAAAGCCCTCACCCCCTTCTTCTAAAGGACAGCCCTCACCCCCCCCCCTTCTTCTACAGCACAGCCCTCACCCCCCCCCCCCTTCTTCTACAGCAAAGCCCTCACCCCCCCTTCTTCTAAAGGACAGCCCTCACCCTCCCCCTTCTTCTACAGCACAGCCCTCACCCCCCCCCTTCTTCTACAGCACAGCCCTCACCCCCCCTTCTACAGCACAGCCCTCACCCCCCCTTCTTCTACAGCACAGCCCTCACCCCCCCCCCTTCTACAGCACAGCCCTCACCCCCCCCCCCCCTTCTACAGCACAGCCCTCACCCCCCCCTTCTTCTACAGCGCAGCCCTCACCCCCCCCCCCTTCTTCTACAGCGCAGCCCTCACCCCCCCCCCTTCTTCTAAAGCGCAGCCCTCACCCCCCCCCTTCTTCTACAGCGCAGCCCTCACCCCCTTCTTCTAAAGGACAGCCCTCACCCCCCCCTTCTTCTACAGCACAGCCCTCAGCCCCCCTTCTACAGCACAGCCCTCACCCCCCCTTCTTCTACAGCACAGCCCTCACCCCCCCCCCCCCTTCTACAACACAGCCCTCACCCCCCTCTTCTTCTACAGCGCAGCCCTCACCCCCCCTTCTTCTAGAGCACAGCCCTCACCCCCCCCCCTTCTTCTACAGCACAGCCCTCACCCCCCCCCCCTTCTTCTACAGCGCAGCCCTCACCCCCCCCTTCTTCTACAGCGCAGCCCTCACCCCCCCTTCTTCTACAGCGCAGCCCTCACCCCCCCCCTTCTTCTACAGCGCAGCCCTCACCCCCCCCTTCTTCTACAGCGCAGCCCTCACCCCCCCCCTTCTTCTACAGCGCAGCCCTCACCCCCCCCCCCCTTCTTCTACAGCGCAGCCCTCACCCCCCCCCCTTCTTCTACAGCGCAGCACTCACCCCCCCCCCCTTCTACAGCGCAGCCCTCACCCCCCCTTCTTCTACAGCGCAGCCCTCACCCCCCCTTCTACAGCACAGCCCTCACCCCCTTCTACAGCACAGCCCTCACCCCCCCCCCCTTCTTCTACAGCACAGCCCTCACCCCCCCCCCCCTTCTACAGCACAGCCCTCACCCCCCCCCCTTCTTCTAAAGCACAGCCCTCACCCCCCCTTCTTCTACAGCACAGCCCTCACCCCCCCTTCTTCTACAGCGCAGCCCTCACCCTCCCCCTTCTTCTACAGCGCAGCCCTCACCCCCCTTCTACAGCGCAGCCCTCACCCCCCTTCTACAGCGCAGCCCTCAGCCCCCTTCTTCTAAAGCACAGCCCTCACCCCCCTTCTTCTAAAGCACAGCCCTCACCCCCCTTCTTCTAAAGCACAGCCCTCACCCCCCCTTCTTTTAGACTTCTACAGCACAGCCTTCACCCCCCCCCCCTTCTTCTACAGCAAAGCCCTCACCCCCTTCTTCTAAAGGACAGCCCTCACCCCCCCCCTTCTTCTACAGCACAGCCCTCACCCCCCCCCCCTTCTTCTACAGCAAAGCCCTCACCCCCCCTTCTTCAGGACAGCCCTCACCCCCCCCCTTCTTCTACAGCACAGCCCTCACCCCCCCTTCTTCTACAGCACAGCCCTCACCCCCCCCTTCTACAGCACAGCCCTCACCCCCCCCTTCTTCTACAGCACAGCCCTCACCCCCCCCCCCCCTTCTACAGCACAGCCCTCACCCCCCCCCTTCTACAGCGCAGCCCTCACCCCCCCCCCCTTCTTCTACAGCGCAGCCCTCACCCCCCCTTCTTCTAAAGCGCAGCCCTCACCCCCCCCTTCTTCTACAGCGCAGCCCTCACCCCCCCCCCCCCCTTCTTCTACAGCGCAGCCCTCACCCCCCCTTCTTCTAAAGCACAGCCCTCACCCCCTTCTTCTAAAGGACAGCCCTCACCCCCCCCCTTCTTCTACAGCACAGCCCTCAGCCCCCCTTCTTCTACAGCACAGCCCTCACCCCCCCTTCTTCTACAGCACAGCCCTCACCCCCCCCCCCCTTCTACAACACAGCCCTCACCCCCCCCCCCTTCTACAACACAGCCCTCACCCCCCTCTTCTTCTACAGCGCAGCCCTCACCCCCCCCTTCTTCTAGAGCACAGCCCTCACCCCCCCCCCTTCTTCTACAGCACAGCCCTCACCCCCCCTTCTTCTACAGCACAGCCCTCACCCCCCCCCCTTCTTCTACAGCACAGCCCTCACCCCCCCCCCTTCTTCTACAGCACAGCCCTCACCCCCCCCCCCTTCTTCTACAGCACAGCCCTCACCCCCCCCTTCTACAGCACAGCCCTCACCCCCCCCTTCTACAGCACAGCCCTCACCCCCCCCCTTCTTCTAAAGCACAGCCCTCACCCCCCCCCCCCCCCTTCTTCTAAAGCACAGCCCTTACCCCCCCCTTCTTCTACAGCGCAGCCCTCACCCCCCCCCTTCTTCTAGAGCACAGCCCTCACCCCCCTTCTTCTAAAGCGCAGCCCTCACCCCCCCCCTTCTACAGCACAGCCCTCACCCCCCCTTTCTACAGCACGGCCCTCACCCCCCCCCCCCTTCTTCTAAAGCACAGCCCTCACCCCCCCCCCTTCTTCTGAAGCACAGCCCTCACCCCCCCCCCCCCTTCTTCTAAAGCACAGCCCTCACCCCCCCCCCCCCTTCTACAGCACAGCCCTCACCCCCCTTCTTCTACAGCACAGCCCTCACCCCCCCCCCTTCTTCTAAAGCACAGCCCTCACCCCCCCCCCTTCTACAGCACAGCCTTCACCCCCCTTCCTTCTAGACTTCTACAGCAAAGCCCTCACCCCCTTCTAAAGGACAGCCCTCACCCCCCATTCTTCTACAGCACAGCCCTCACCCCCCCCCCCCTTCTTCTACAGCACAGCCCTCACCCCCCCCCCCTTCTTCTAAAGCACAGCCCTCACCCCCCCTTCTTCTAGACTTCTACAGCAAAGCCCTCACCCCCTTCTTCTAAAAGGACAGCCCTCACCCCCCCCTTCTTCTACAGCACAGCCCTCACCCCCCCTTCTTCTAGACTTCTACAGCACAGCCCTCACCCCCTTCTTCTACAGCAAAGCCCTCACCCCCTTCTTCTAAAGGACAGCCCTCACCCCCCCCCCTTCTACAGCACAGCCTTCACCCCCCCTTCCTTCTAGACTTCTACAGCAAAGCCCTCACCCCCTTCTAAAGGACAGCCCTCACCCCCCATTCTTCTACAGCACAGCCCTCACCCCCCCCCCCCTTCTTCTAAAGCACAGCCTTCACCCCCCCCCCTTCTTCTACAGCACAGCCCTCACCCCCCTTCTTCTAAAGCACAGCCCTCACCCCCCCCCTTCTTCTACAGCACAGCCCTCACCCCCCCCTCCCTTCTTCTAAAGCACAGCCCTCACCCCCCCCCTTCTTCTAAAGCACAGCCCTCACCCCCCCCCCCTTCTTCTAAAGCACAGCCCTCACCCCCCCCTTCTTCTAGACTTCTACAGCAAAGCCCTCACCCCCTTCTTCTAAAAGGACAGCCCTCACCCCCCCCCTTCTTCTACAGCACAGCCCTCGCCCCCCCCCCCTTCTTCTAGACTTCTACAGCACAGCCCTCACCCCCTTCTTCTACAGCAAAGCCCTCACCCCCTTCTAAAGGACAGCCCTCACCCCCCCCCCTTCTACAGCACAGCCTTCACCCCCCTTTCTTCTAGACTTCTACAGCAAAGCCCTCACCCCCTTCTTCTAAAAGGACAGCCCTCACCCCCCCTTCTTCTACAGCACAGCCCTCACCCCCCCCCCTTCTTAGACTTCTACAGCACAGCCCTCACCCCCCCTTCTTCTACAGCACAGCCCTCACCCCCCCCCCTTCTTCTACAGCACAGCCTTCACCCCCCCCCCCCTTCTTCTACAGCACAGCCCTCACCCCCCCCCTTCTACAGCACAGCCCTCACCCCCCCCCCTTCTACAGCACAGCCCTCACCCCCCTTTCTTCTACAGCACAGCCCTCACCCCCCCCCCTTCTTCTACAGCACAGCCCTCACCCCCCCTTCTTCTACAGCACAGCCCTCACCCCCCCCCTTCTTCTACAGCACAGCCTTCACCCCCCTTTCTAGACTTCTACAGCAAAGCCCTCACCCCCTTCTTCTAAAGGACAGCCCTCACCCCCCTTCTACAGCACAGCCCTCACCCCCCCTTCTTCTACAGCACAGCCCTCACCCCCCCCCCCTTCTTCTACAGCACAGCCCTCACCCCCCCCCTTCTACAGCACAGCCCTCACCCCCCCTTCTACAGCACAGCCCTCACCCCCCCCTTCTTCTACAGCACAGCCCTCACCCCCCCCCTTCTTCTACAGCACAGCCTTCACCCCCCCTTTCTTCTAGACTTCTACAGCAAAGCCTTCACCCCCTTCTTCTAAAGGACAGCCCTCCCCCCCCCCTTCTACAGCACAGCCCTCACCCCCCCTTCTTCTACAGCACAGCCCTCACCCCCCCCCCTTCTTCTACAGCACAGCCCTCACCCCCCCCTTCTACAGCACAGCCCTCACCCCCCCCCTTCTTCTACAGCACCGCCCTCACCCCCCCTTCTTCTACAGCACAGCCCTCACCCCCCCTTCTTCTACAGCACAGCCCTCACCCCCCCCCCTCTTCTTCTACAGCACAGCCCTCACCCCCCCCCCTTCTACAGCACAGCCCTCACCCCCCCCCTTCTACAGCACAGCCCTCACCCCCCCCCCCCCCCTTCTACAGCACAGCCCTCACCCCCCCCCCCCTCTACAGCACAGCCCTCACCCCCCCCCCCCCTTCTACAGCACAGCCCTCACCCCCCCCCCCTTCTACAGCACAGCCCTCACCCCCCCTTCTACAGCACAGCCCTCACCCCCCCTTCTACAGCACAGCCCTCACCCCCCGCTTCTTCTACAGCACAGCCCCTCACCCCCCCTTCTTCTACAGCACAGCCCTCACCCCCCCCTTCTTCTACAGCACAGCCCTCACCCCCCCCTTCTACAGCACAGCCTTCACCCC